>JAWDJE010000005.1:54167500-54212500 GCA_035047345.1 Bradypodion ventrale | reverse complement strand
GAGCCAGTTGTCATGGTACACATTGGTACCAATGATGTTGGGAAGGCCAAGCGGTCTGTCCTGGAAGCCAAATTCAGGTTGTTAGGAAGAAGATTGAAGTCCCGGACTTCCAAGGTAGCATTTTCAGAAGTGCTGCCTGTCCCTCGCGCAGGACCTACCAGGCAGGCAGAGCTCAGAAGCCTCAATGCGTGGATGAGGTGGTGGTGTCGAGAGGAGGGTTTCAGATTTGTCAGGAACTGGAGAACATTTTTGGACAAGCCAAATCTGTTCAGGAGGGATGGGTTGCATTTGAACCATGATGGGACCAGATTGCTGGCACTCAACATCAAAAAGGCTGCAGAGCAGCTTTTAAACTGATAACTGGGGGAAAGCCGACAGGAGCTGGGCAGCATCCGGTTCGGAAAAGTGTGTACTTGAGTAGTGAGGAGGATGCAAAATTTACTGAGCAGAGTGAGGAGCTGGTCACTAGCATTCTAGCAGAAGGATGCAAGGGGCAGTCTAACAATGCAACTGGACACAAAAGACTGTGTCAGAAAAGCATATATAAATGCTTGTATACAAATGCCAGAAGCCTCCGGAACAAAATAGGGGAGCTGGAATACTTAGCAATAGATAAGAATATTGATATTATTGGTATCACTGAAACCTGGTGGACGGATGATAACCAATGGGATACAGTTATCCCAGGCTACAAACTGTACAGGAAGGATAGGAAGGGGCAAATGGGAGGTGGTGTGGCCTTGTATGTCAAAGAAGTGATAAAATCATATGAATTGGAATATCTAGGTGATTTGGAGTCACCATTAGAAGCTCTGTGGGTAAGAGTACCAGGCCACAAGGATGGTCTAACAGTAGGCATATACTATCGGCCTCCGACCCAAACTCTTGAGGGAGACTGGCAGTTGGAGAATGTTGTAAAGGAGGCATCCAAGAAGGGAAGCCTGGTTATAATGGGGGACTTCAATTACCCTCACGTAGACTGGGTGAACTGTTGTTCAGCACATGATAAAGAGATAAAGTTCCTAGATATGCTAAATGATTGTTCCCTGGGACAGATGGTTGAAGACCCAACTAGAGGTACAAGAATCCTTGACTTGATCCTGAGTAATACTCAGGATCTGGTGCAAGATGTTAATGTGACTGATCCAATAGGGAACAGTGACCACAACTCAATTATGTTTAACTTGATCATAGACCGCAAGTCACTGATAAAATCTAACACAGAGACCTTAAATTTTCAAAAAGGAAATTTCCCAAAGTTGAGGAAACTAGTAAAAAAGAAGCTGAAAGGGAAAATTGAGAGAGTCCAAACACTCCAAGAGGCATGGAGGCTGTTTACAAAAACAATAACAGAGGCTCAATTGGAATGCATACCCAAAAGGAAAAAGGGCACTGCCAGGTCCAAGAGGACTCCAATGTGGCTTACAGGAGCTGTTCGGGAAGTGATCAAGAGCAAGAGAAGCTCATTTAGAAGATGGAAGGCTTGTCCGAATGAGGACAGCAGGCAAAAACATAAATTCTGGCAGAACAAATGCAAGGCAACAATCAGGAAAGCAAAGCAAGACTTTGAGGAGCGTATAGCTAAAAATACTCAGAGAAATAACAAAGACTTCTTTAAGTACATTAGAAGTAAGAACCCAACTAGGAAGGCCATTGGACCATTAGATGACAATGGAAGGCAAGGGGTTATTAAAGAGGAAACAGAGATTGCAGAGAGACTCAATGAATTCTTTTCTTCAGTATTCACTGAAGAAGACAGAGGCCACATGCCCAAAACAGAGCCTATCTTCGTAGGGAGGGAAACCGAAGAATTAAGCCAGATAGAAATAACCAGGGAGGAGGTCCTTGCATGTCTTGTTAAACTAAACACTAACAAATCACCAGGACCAGATGGCATCCATCCACGAGTTCTCAGGGAACTTAAAGATGAAATTGCTGATCTCCTAGCCAAAATATATAATCTTTCCCTCAAATCAGGCTTTGTGCCTGATGAATGGAAGGTAGCGAATGTAACACCAATTTTCAAAAAAGGATCCAGGGGTGATCCAGGGAATTACCGACCTGTCAGTTTGACATGTGTCCCAGGTAAAGTGATGGAAACCATCCTAAAAGATAGAATTAATAGGCATATAGAAGAGAAGGCGCTGCTAAAGGAGAGCCAACATGGCTTTTGCAAGGGCAAATCATGCCTCACTAATCTGTTGGAATTTTTTGAGAGTGTCAACAAGCATGTGGATAAGGGGGATCCAGTTGACATTGTTTATCTGGACTTTCAGAAGGCTTTTGACAAGGTCCCACACCAAAGGCTCTTGAATAAACTTACCAGTCATGGAATAAAGGGACAGGTCTTGTCCTGGATCAGCAACTGGCTAAGGGACAGGAAACAGAGGGTAGCACTAAATGGACACTTCTCCAAGTGGAGGGAAGTAAAGAGTGGGGTCCCCCAAGGTTCAGTACTAGGACCCCTGCTTTTCAACCTCTTCATAAATGATCTAGAGGTAGGAGTGAAAAGCAAGGTAGCCAAATTTGCTGACGACACTAAATTATACAGGGTAGTGAAAACTGTGAGAGATTGTGAGGAGCTCCAGAGGGATCTCTCGACACTGGGGGAGTGGGCAAAACAGTGGCAAATGAGTTTCAACATTAGTAAGTGCAGAGTGATGCATGTTGGAGCAAAGAACCCCAATTACATTTATAAACTGATGGGGTCTGAACTCTCTGCGACAAACCAGGAAAGGGACCTTGGTGTCCTGGTGGACAACTCAATGAAGGTGTCAACCCAGTGTGCCTCAGCAGTGAAAAAAGCAAACTCAATGCTAGGGATCATTAGGAAGGGTATAGAAAATAAGTCAGCAAGTGTCATTTTGCCTCTTTAAAAATCTATGGTGAGGCCCCATCTGGAATACTGTGTACAGTTCTGGTCGCCATACCTCCAGAAGGATATTATGGAGCTGGAAAAAGTGCAGAGGAGGGCAACCAGAATGATTAGGGGACTGGAACACCTTCCTTACCATCTGAGGCTGCAACAGTTGGGCCTCTTCACTCTTGAACGACGACGTCTAAGAGGTGACCTGATTGAAGTTTATAAAATCATGCACGGTGTGGACAAAGTAGATAAGGAAAAACTGTTTTCCCTATCGCATAACACTAGAACTAGGGGACACTCCATGAAACTTTTGGGTACTAGTTCTCAAACAAATAAGAGAAAGTACTTTTTCACCCAGATGATTACTGGTCTATGGAACTCCCTGCCAGAAGAAGTGGTGACAGCTGTCAGTCTTGACAGCTTTAAGAAAGGATTAGACAAGTTCATGGAGGACAAGAGTATCAATGGCTATAATTATGGATACTTAAGGACAACCTCCGGGTTGGAGAGATAGGCAGGATGTCTCTCAATATCATTTCCAGGGAATCCTAAGCAGGCATCTGCTTGGGAATACCCTGAAGGAAATGGTGAGCCACTGTGTGAGACAGAATGCTGGACTGGATGGGCTGTGGCCTGTTCCAGCAAGGCTGTTCTTATGTTCTTAGATATACATTGAATAAATTCACCCTCACCCACCCTTCACCTCCTATAACCCATAATAACACATGAAAACATATACAGACTTCTTTAATCACCCTCACCCAACTCTTCACCTTCTTCTGTCTTCTTCACTCCCCTTATCCTTCCGTTGAAGGACCGCCTCCAAAGTGCCGAAGAAGGGGAGGGAGACCAGAACTAGAGCGGGTTCTTACTGATATTTAAAACATTAAATGAATTTTATTGCAGGCGCACCCTCCAATAACGGACACAGACAACATTGAAAGTGGATAACAGCATCGGGCCACATTTATTGATTCAATGCCCTAGTCCGAATTATAAATTTGTATTGGTAAAACGACCAATCATAATTCTTAAGGCAAGCAGGCCGAAGTAACACTGGTAAGGTACCACCCCAAAATTGCCAACGGCAATTGGTTACAATGTATCAATTTGTATCAATTTGTTTGTTGACAACAAACAAATTGTTGACCGTAGTCAATATCTAACTCATGACCCCACCCTCTGACGCGTATCCGTGAAATCACGGGGTGATGCATGCTGGTTAGCTATCGCCATCACCCCGTCGCCTGGTTCGTCGTTGACCGGACAACGTTTAACTAATTTATTCCTGTCTAGTGTTGTCCAGTCAATTGCGAACCTGCCGGATACCTGTGGGTCATACTGTTTACCTTACCAGTGCTACCCGCCACACGGAGGGGCTTCAAAGAAGGCCTGACGCCCCCCCAGACCGTCAGCTTGGTCAACAGGCCTGCTCGCCAATCACCCAACAGGAGGTCCATACCTCCTCGCGACAGATGGACCCCATCCCCTGCGTACAAGTCGTAATTTTGTAGGCTAATAGCGGGGTGATGACTGACCCGTCCCCAAGCCCTCTCGGCAAGAAACCGCGCCACCGCCCTGTTGACCGTGCGCCTAGCGCGGTCAAGGGCCAGGAGGTGAACGCCCCCTCTATAAGAAAGGCGCGGGATAATGTCCGACCAAACCAGGGTTGTAGCAGGCCAGACATAATGCAAGTAGGCGAGGTCCTCGCAAATCGCCTGCTTGAGCGATAAGCCGGTGACCTGGCCCAAATCATTGCCCCCCAGGTGGATGATGAGAATGTCAGGCGGGTCAGCACTCAGGCCAGAAAAAAGGAAAGGACGCAGCTCCCGCCATAACATCCCAGGCTTACCATGCCATGTGAGACTGGCGTGTTCACCCAGTCCCAGTCGGGGTCCCCACTCTGTCGCCGCAGCGTAACGCGCTGCCCTGTGCACATAGCTGTGGCCCACCAGCCATACTGTCACCGGTGTAATACGACACCCAGGGTCTGTAAGAAAATTGAGAAAAATTGAGAAAAAGACGGTAAGGTGACTGGATTGGTACTCATGGCGGAAGTGGGCGCACATAAAACTGAAAACATTGCGACCCCCACCTCCCCATGCTGCGTATGTCAGCCCCAGAGTACCCAAAAGCAGCTGCTGTAGAGGCTGCACCAGTACGGAATGAATGTGCCATAACGGGCACCTGGTAGGCCCCACCATGGTGAGGGCACTGCCTGTCACCTTCCAAAACTGAAATTTAGTAAGGGGAGACCCATCTTGGTGACAGAAAAACGGGCCGTGGTGCATGCCACGCAGTGCCAGGAACTCCTGTAGGGCACCAACCGGACAGATGTCTGCCAAAGAACACCGTAGCAGTCTTACACCACTGCCTACGCCATGCTGATATGTCTTAGAGGAACGTATCCTCAACTGGGCCCAGTCTTTGGCAACATAGACATCCTCGAGTTCCGGTGCCCTAGAACTTGCATCCGCCTTATACAGCATCTCAAGCTCGCTGGTGCGGAGCGCTCCAAAAAGGCCACCGTTGTAGCCGCATGAAGTGGGCTGCCTCATTTCAAAAACAGAGGCCAGGCCAGCCCCGGGCCAATTGGGTAAAACCCTGGGGAAATCTTGCATCCGCCTTACTCAGCATCTCAAGCTCGCCGATGCGGAGGGCTCCAAAAAGGCCACCGTTGTAGCCGCATGAAGTGGGCTGCCTCATTTATCAAAACTGAGGCCAGGCCAGCCCCGGGCCAATTGGGTAAAAACCCTGGGAAAATCTTGCATCCGCCTTACTCAGCATCTCAAGCTCGCCGATGCGGAGGGCTCCAAAAAGGCCACCGTTGTAGCCGCATGAAGTGGGCTGCCTCATCTATCAAAACAGAGGCCAGGCCAGCCCCGGGCCAACTGGGTAAAAAACCCCTGGGTAAATGGGGTGGCGGTCGCCCGGGAAACGCCCGGGCACGCGCACCCACCCCTCCCAAACATGTCTCACCCGGAATTCATTGGTGCTGTCCACACGACCTCCCACTTTGGCCATAAAAGCCAACCCGACAGCTGAGATGCTATGGTGCATGGTGCAAGGCCCTGGGCATACAGGTAAATCATGAACCGCAGAACATGGGCTACTGGGATCGGCCAGGTTCCTGGCAGTCGGAATCGGGTACATAATACTCTGAAGGAACTAAATGCGTGGTGATACGCCTTACTCATGCATGGCGCTAGTGACAGGCCAATCGCCCGGTTCACCTCTCCTTGCCAACGTTCCATCTCTCGTCCGGGAGTGGCGAGGGAAATTCCTCCGCATCCGGGGGCCGAGGCACGGAACCGGGAGATCTGCAGGCGGGACAAAGCAGCAGCAATATCATTATCAACCCTTGGGACATGCCTGGCTCTGAAGGGAACGTTGAGGCACAGGTTGCATAACACAAACCAACGCACTAGCTCCATAACCCCGGGCGATTTGGAAATCTGTGCAGTAACGATGCGGACAACAGCCGCGTTGCCATGCCAAAATTGCACAACCGAATTGGCCCACTCCTTGCCCCATAGCATCAAAGCACCCAGGATAGGGAAACATTCCAGATACGTGAGACCATGCAGGCGACCCTTGCCTGCCCAGGATGGTGGCCACCCACCATAGGCCCACTTCCAATTGAAGTACATCCCGTAAACCCAGGAATCCTGAGGCATCGGACTGCATCTGAAAGCAAGGGGGAGCCAGGAGATCAGACCCCAAAATGACACCCCGTTGAACTACCTCTGGATCTATGGCCAGACAAGCACGTCTGCCCCGATACCCCGGGTAAATCTGAGCCTGTGGTGGGGCCTGGAGAATCCCGCCATGGCATCGCACCAGCGCAGAGCAAATGCCCTGCCCGGTGCGACGACCCTGCCAGCGAAACTGGGGTGACCATGTAGCCCCAGAAGTTCCCTTAGTGATGCCATGCGCTCGGTCAGCAAGACCGAGACAAGGGCCACTAGCCTTGACACCTTATCCAGCTGCAACCTAGAATCCTGCGCTACCGTGTTACTCTCCACCCCAGGAATACTAGCTGTGGAGATGGGCCCTCGGTCTTTTCGGGCGCTAAAGGGACACCCAGTTCCTCCATTAGCGTCTGAAATGTGTTGAGGAGACATGTGTACGTGTCCCAGCCCCGTTTAGCCCCGAATAAAACCATCCAGGGAATGGGCTACAGACCGGGACCCTGACCTGCGGACAAAAGCGCAATCTAGGAAAGTGGTGAAACGCTCGAATACCGAGCCCCAATGGAATAGCCAAAAGGCATGGCATCATTGAAATAATATGCTCCCCGGGACGGGGGTGCAGGGACAGGGCCAACGACCCTGCCCGCATAGACCCTATTGTCAAAGCTAGCAGCAGCCACCTCCTCCCTCCCCTTAAGGGATAAAAGGTTGGGGGCATCCTGAGGGGACCTATTACCCATGAAAGGGATCCGGAACCCCTGCCTAGAACCCTGAAGGAGAGAACCCGCATCCTCTCCCTTCAGGTACCACGTGAGCCAACCCTCCAACATGTCCACCTTAAATGGGGAGGGAGCCCTTCGGTGAACTAGATCCATCTGCGGCAGTCTTGCCAGCCCCCTGTCTGCCCCACCCTCTGCCCCGCATCCTTCTAGGCCTGGGACAGGCAGAGGCCGCATGGGGGCCAACACAGGTGGGACGCTCCTGTCTGTATTTGCAAGTCTTCCCATTAGAGGAGCCATTGGACAAAAAAGTCCAGCACAGCAGGCGGGCTGGAACCCCCCGCCCCGCCCCCTGGCAGGTGACCTATGCTGGGGCCGCCTGCTGAACCGCATGCCCACAATGGTATATCTCCCCGGGCGCAGGGCGCGTGGGCGTCACGTACAAAAGCCGCAGCCTCTGGCCTGGCTCATCCCGCCTAATCTCGGGGTGCGGGGAAATCCGCCTACGGCATTCCTCGTCACAAGCCAACCACGCTGGGCCCGGAAAGTAAACCATCGCCCGGTAGACGTTGTCCAAATACTGGACCATCGGAATTGCCAGATCCGGCCGGGCCCTAAGGTACACCGCCATGCATATGATGCAGGCCGGCAACCATTTGGCCCACATACTTGGTGGCTTGCGACAACGTGCCTGCCACTATCCTTCTCATTCTGCCCCTCCCTCTCTCCTTGGTGGGCACCCTGTTTAGGAGCGCGAAGATATCCACGCACTCCCCCCGCCAAATTTACTCTCTGGTGGCCTGTGCCAAGTGGTCACTCAGCGGTAAGGAATAGGGGCTTGGACCAACCCGGCCACCCAAAACATTCCCCTCAGGGTAGGGAACACCCCCCACCACGGGGCCCTGGGTGTTAGCTGTCATCGCCGGGTGAGGCGTCAGCGGGTGCACCGCCGCACCACCCGCGCGAGGGCAAGGCCATTGAAAAGCCCCCCCCCCATATTGGGAATGTGTGTGGATGTACTCGCTTACACCGTATACTCACATGCTGCACCCCCGCGGGCCGCCCCCACCGGGGGTTCCGGCCCACTGGGGGCATCGGAGCTCACGACCGACGTAGAGCTCATCACCGGGGCCTGACCTGCACCTGGCTGCTGGCTGGGGAGCTGCGAGGCAGTGGCCGAAACCGCGCCACGCGCCTGCAGCAGCTCAACCCTCCCTGTCGGCTGTTGTCCTCCTGCCGGCAGCGCCTCAAAAGGAACCCCAAAGGGGGGCCCCCGCCTGACTGGCCCGAGCCAACGACGCTTCAAGGGCCGCAAGGCGGGCCAGTAAGGCTTCCACGTTGACCCAGGGCCAAGGGCCGGCCGGCCCGCACGGTCCAGGCGTGGGTACAGCTCCCTGTACCCCAGGACCCGAATATGGCCATTGGCCAACACCGAAGCCCGGCAGGGCCGGTGGAGAAACCTGCCAAGGCAGGGGGCCGCACCACCCCCCAAGGCTAGAGGGCCCCGGGGGAGGCTGCGACCCTAGAGCAGCAGGCCCAACCTGTTGGGCAGATGCAGGAGCGGTGTCCACCGCTCGCGGGCCGCGGGCCGGAGCCCCTACCGCGCCCGCAATCTGTTCGCCCGCTCCGGGCCAAGGGGCGATAGACCCCATTCCGCCGGTCCCGGCAGGGGCCTGCAAAGGCGGCTGCTGGGGAGGCGGCACCGCGGTCCTCCGACCCGGGTTGCCTCCTAACAAGCCGCACTCGAAGCTGCCTTCTTCTTCAAAGGCATCTCCACCGGAGTGAAGGGAAGCCAAAAAGGAAAAATTGCCGCCAAAAGGCTTCCCGGTAAGTTAAAGAGCGACGGAGACACAGGGGAAAAGACTTCTCCGCTCCGTCGCTGAGGTAAAATGGCAGCTCGGCTGCCTCGTGGCCACCCCTTTTATAAGGGAGCTGGCCACGCCCCTAACTACCCGGATTCTCTGTCCTGTGGGGGGGGGGGGCCGCAAAGAGCGCGGCGGCCATTTTGGCGCCGCGCTTGCATTGTCCATAGCAAAGCAGCTGTTTCTCTTTCCCTCCTGCTAATGGTTGTCATACCATTACTCATTTTATTACCTTTATTTCAAATCATTTCTATTCAAATTTTGATCCCAAAATTATCCTCCCTTTTTTCCTTCTTTTTTTTCTATAGTTGCTGTAATGATCAAGATTATTCAATTTTCTTTCTATAACCAGTTGCAATTTCTTACTCTTGTATTTTTATTTATCTATATACTGGACATCCAATGTTCTCTGCGAACCTCCTTAACATATATCACCTTATAAGTTTGTATCCATCTATTTAGTTAATCTTAACACACCTTGTCAGAGGATTATTTACATATTTCAATCAATCAATCTCTTTCTAGAACCAAGCTTCCTCCATCTTAGGGCAGAGCAAATATAGAAACCAAAATCACAGCATCTATTGACCTGCACCACTAGTCTTATAGGCACCGGACTGCTTGCTTGTCGTTGGAGGAAGCAAACAATTGTATAGGGACCTTGTAGGTGATTTGGTGGTTCCTTTGAAGGCAAAATAATTAACATGCAGGGTAAGCAATATAATGCAGAGGTTGGAATGTTAAAGTTGGAATCAGGAGACTTGGCTTCAAAACCTGGCTAAACCATACAACTCACAGGATGATCTTGGGTCAACCTGTCCTATACTGCTATTAGTTGCTCTCTTTTGGATACTGTATTCCCTGATTTCTCAATGTCCTTCTTAAAAGTGGGGAGGAAATTCATATACACAGTCTTTACTTCAATGAAATAAAGGTAGGATATAAAAGTTACAACTAAATTAGTGATAGAAATAAACTGTTAGTCACATTAAGTAGGCAATGCCACCTTCACTTTTAGACAGTGGTTGAAATATTATTGCTTTTTAATTAGTTAGTTAATTTGTTTATTGCATTTATATACTGCCCATCTTTCGTGGGATAGCTTTTTAGATATTTAAACGTGACAATTTTTCTAGATATTTAAATGTGGCAATTGAGTCTCCCATTATTTCTCTTTTCTCCAAATTAAGCATACCCCTCTCTGTCAATCATTATTCATATAATTTGGTTAGTAGGCTTGTCACCATCTTAGTTGCCCTCTTCTGGATGCTCTCTGTTTTCTTAATATCCTTCTTAAAATATGGACCCTAGAACCGGAAACAGTGTGACAGATTTAGTTTAATTAGAAGAGAATAGGATGGCTCTATTAGTTTCCACAGAGAATGGAAACAATACCTGTTTGAACCACAATCGGCCATGCTGACTGGTAGATTCCTAGAGCCACAGTGAGAAAACCAATAACTTTTCCAAGCTCTGACTTCTCATACTCTAGGTACAATATTTGTTGTTAATGCATTTTAAGATTGCATTAGCTTTTAAGCAGCTGTAAAACTGTATGTTGTACTTTAGTAGTGGGTTTAAATATATGCTTCACAATGGGCATATGTCTTCTAACTTTAAAAGGGGTAGTGGTGGGCAAATATGTACTTGTTGCTGAAGGTGTAATTTGCAGCCCCTTCTCCTGTAACATAATCTAAATCAGTATTTCCCAAACTTTGGTTTTTGGACTTCAATTCCCAGAAGCCTAAGTCAGTTTCCCCAAAGCACTGATCAACCAATGGCTTCTGGGAATTGAAGTCCCTCTGTGAGGTGTGTGCCCCACATTGTGAGCCACCGGTCTCAATCCATATTTTCAATCCAGACTAACATCTCTTGCCAGCAATGTACTGTGGCTTTTGTTTTGTCTTTCGTTAAGAAAGCAACAAATTGCTTACCTAATGTGTAGTTCAGTAGTAAAAATAAATAAATCCATATTACCAGCTTAATTTCTACTGGGTTTGAGGTTATTGTGAAGAAGTTCACAAACTGATATTAGATATTGGAGCCCAGGCCCCCTATACTGTTTATATTGGCAAAGTGTGTTCTTCTTCTTTGGTGGAATTGCTTGTAGAACTCTGTTATCAAGAAGAATTGTGGATGTATAGGCAAGAAGAGTTTTTGCTCTACATAGACTGAAGAAACAAAACAAAAAGGGATTGAGCAAAAGAAGGTAGACGTAATAACCAAGAGCTATATAACAATCTGGCACATCCTATCTTCTTATATCCATGGTAACCCATTGGCTACATACATCTAGCAGAAGGATATATGGTATGTCTCACACCTCACGTATCTAGTTCAGCTTTTACTCCTCCAAATGTTGCATCCTTGTTCAGCACAAATTATATGAATTTCTTTTCTATCTGACTGCAAGTTCATAAATAGCTCACCTATTCTCTGTTCAAGTCCTCCAACAGTTTGCTGCTAATCCTCAACAGATTAATATGCTTTCAGCAATAATCCTTTCATCTGCTGAAGTTCAAAGATGCTTAATCACTGAAGTTAATGCTTGACAGATTTTCCAGTAAAATGGGACTGTCTTTCATCCTGGATAGAACAGTTTAAATATTCTTTACCATTTGTCAGCCTCCTAATAGCTTTACATCTGGGCTAATGACAACCTGTACTTGGTGTAGTCATCATATTTTTATGTCAAGTGATGTAAGCAAGTGAAGGGCACTGTTGGCATGGGTGGCTGATATTTGATATATGAACCATTGGGGGTGAGCTTTTTCATGTTTCTGAACTGTAATTCCCAGAATTCTCAAAGAATTCAAGGAATTAGAACTACAAACCCAAATTTTCACATCTGTAGATTTTTATCTTGCTAGAGCTTTTGGTTTATTCATCTGTACCACCAACTTCTTCAGCCTTTACTTCCATTTTTTAAAAAGAAAGCTATCATCTTCCTTGGAGTCATATCCTCAATGCCCATTGTGTTCTCTCAAGGTTATCTCCTGAAAAATGATGGCTCCCAAGAAACACTGGGATGGCAACATTGCTTTAATTTACCATGCAAGCAAAGTGATGCTCAAGGTGTTGCAACAAAGTATGGACTTAGAAATTAAAGATGTTCAAGCTGGTTTCAAAAAAGGAACAGCACCTGAGATCATATTCCAAATATCCAGAGTACTGGAACACTCCAAAGAATTTCAGAAGAAGATCAATTTATGCTTCCTAGACTGAAGCACAAGTTATGGTCTGCCTAACGAGTGGGTGATATGATATCCAAATGGCTAAAAAGCTGGATGCAGATGAATTTGATTTCTTAGGTCCATTTGCATATGCAAAATGTCATCACGGAGATGTTTGCCGATGTGCGGACTCCTCGCTGAGTAACAACTCCAGGTATCCAAGGCAAGACTAAAGTAAAGTCTTTGACTGTGTGGAACATGAGAAGTTACGAGTTGTTCTGAAAGAAATAGGTGTGCTTCAGCATAATTTAGGACAGAATATGGAGAGACAGAATGGTTAAGTCAGATAAAGGTACATTTTTATCCTTGTCTATTCAGTCTGTACACATAACATATTATATAGAAAGCAGACTAGATTCATATGAAGGAAGAGAGAAAATTTGTGGAAGAAACACCAATAATTTAAGATGTGTAGAAGATACCATCTTACTGGCAGAAAGTAGCAGTAGCATGATATAACTTGTAGTCGAAGTGATAGTCAAAGTGAAAAAAGAAAGATCTGTAGTTAAACCTTAAGAAGACAAAAATCATGACTACAGAAGAACTACCTTGACAACAAAGACATTGAAATAGTGAAAGATTTTATATAGCTTAGTTCAGTTATCAATCCAAATGGAGAATGCAGCAAGAAATAAGAAGGTGAAGATTCACAAGGACAACAATGAAGGAACTAGAAAAGATCAATTGTAAGGATGCATCACTGGAGACCAAGAGCAAGATCAACTACACTTTTATATATCTGATCAACATGTATGTGTGTGAAAGCAGGACAGTAAAGAAAGCTGAAAAATGATTTGTCTGAAATATGGTGTTAGAGGAGAGCTTTTCAAATATCCTGGACTGCTAGAAAGCTGAACAAATGGGTCAAAGAGCAAATCAGCCTGAACTGCCTGTATCTTTGAAGGCAAAAATGCTGAAACGGAGGCTACAAGAAAGCAGACAGGGAAAAAATGATTAATTTGAAATGTGGTATTGGAGAAGAGCTTTGTGGATAACCTGGACTGTCCAAGAGACAAACAAGTGAGTCCTCAAACAAATCAAGCCTGAACTATCTGTGGAAGCAAAAATTAAGAAGTTGAAACTGCCTTACATTGGACACATCATGAGAAGGGAAGATTATCTGGAAAAGACAATGATGCTGTGAAATGTTGAAGGCAGTAGGAAAAAAGGAAGAACAAATATCAGAAGTTTTGACTTGTAAAAGCTGAGCTGCGCTGTTGAGAACAAGAGATTTTGGAGAACACTCAATCATAGGGTTGTCATGAATTGGAGGTGACTTGATTGTACATAAGAACAAGAACAATTTGTAGCCCACTCCCAAACTTGGTATCTTTTGGAGGAGTCGAATTAAAGCTACTGCAGTAACAGCTCAAGAAGAAAGAAGTTGTATCCCAAAACAACTAGGAGGCCTTAGGATAGGGAAGGCTGTTTTTATCACATTTCGTACATCAACATTTGCTCACATTTTCTCAACTTTGAGATTGTAGTCTTTGCTATAGGTACAGTATTCTGCTCCACAGAAAGAAAGAACTACAAAAATAAAAATGCCATTTGTAGGGCCATGACTGTTATTCATGTATATGCACACCCTGTAGATAAAAGAAGGCCCTCAGAGAGTCCATGAACATAACAGAAGTTCTGTTTCAAGGTCACAATACAGTAAGCAGCCACATCTTGGCTCAGTCTAATAATACATCAGCCAACTGAAAGCAAATTGCAATTAAACTAGAAATTACATTTGGACAAAATAGGATGGCTGGGCTTGTTAAAGGAGGCAGGATATTTGCTTTGAGAGAATTTGAGTTGGTAGGTGATTGGCTGTGGAGGAGGCAGACATCTGATCTTGAACTTGGCAACCCTTCCAGCTGGTTTAGTCACATATTTTCAGCTCAAAATCTATTTGGCCTTTACAACAGCCAAAATAAATGTCCCTTAATCACTTCCAACCTATTAACAGATGGGTAAACAGCTTTTATAAATGGGGCATACAAAATACCTCAATATCAGCCAAAACTAATTAGTGGCAATAGTTGCACCGAAATGTATAATTTAAGTAATATATGTCAAGGTAGATAAAAGTAAAATCCATCTTTTAAAAATCCATCCAGATAACATAATTGCACTTTTAGGAACAGTGGAAGGTTTAATTTAAAAATCAGGAGTTTAGAATTCTAATTTGACTTTTCCTGCCATTAAATGTAGAAGATCTTCCGTCAAAGTGGGGGAGGGGTGAGATTTAGTTGGAGTCCAGGTATGATGGTGGAAGATCAGGTGTGGTAGAGATTTATGACTGAAAAACCTGTGGAACACACTCATGGAACAAGAGATTGGAAGAGTTATTTTTTTTAAATAAGCTACCTCTCTCATATCCCTTGAGAGATGCAGATGCAATATAATTAAAGCAAAGCAGATTTGTGGGCAGGATGAAAGTGGAAGAAGTGGTGGTGAATGGTCTGGCTATTTCCTATCCCCTTTCAATTCATAATCATGCTCCTGTCAATGGTGCAATGGTGCAATGGAGTAGTTAAGGAGAAGCCCCACAGCTGCTGATATGCCAGCATAACCAGAGGTGACAAAGATGCAAACCAATAAATTTGGCAAGCCACCTTGGTCCCTCTATGCTATTTGTTCTGTATTATCCAGATGAAATACTGGTAGCCCTTTCTGTCATTCTGTCTCTTATGACATAATTTTTAATGTGTTCTATATCTTTTATCAAATTTATTAAAATAGTACAAATTTGTGACTGTTCATACAGTCCATTGTGCCATTTTTAAATGACAATGTTGTAGAAAACTTTCCATCACTTCATATATAATAATAATAATAATAATAATAATAATAATAATAATAATAATAATAATAATAATAATAATAATAATAATAATAATAATAATAATAATAATAATAATAATAATAATAATAATAATAATATATTAGATTTGTACCCTGCCTTACTCGCACAAGTGCTACTAAAGGCGGCTTCCAACAAAAATAAATATAATATAATTCTACTGTTTCAGAGGAAATAAATAAGCTCAATTCTAACCAAATGTTACTCTCAAATAAAAACTCACCAATTGATAAAACTCTTTTAAAATTTGGTATATATACAAAACCCATGAGTGAACTAACACCACCGTGACAACTATGAAACATCATTCTAAAATAATAGTTATTTAAAAAAACCAGCACTGCTATTCATAAAATTTCAAGACAAATTATTATAATATACTCCTAAAACCTAATAGGAGGCTAGTTCATAGCCAGGATGTTGAATGAAAAGGCCCTTCACTTCATCATGGGCCAGTTAACCATTAAGGCTTGGGGAATCTGTAGAGGGTGTCCAAAGAAGATCTTGTAAATTGGACAGATTCATAAGAGATTGCACAGTCTGTTAAATACATGGTTCCAAGATTTACAGACTATCAAAAACAGCACTAAGTGAAATGTGCTTAGACTGTGGAGATAGGTTCAGACTTTAGAACTCTTTGCCTGCTGGTGTACCATTTCCAGAACAATATATAAGCATGTATTTGAAGGTTTTGCCATGACAACATTCATGCAAATCAATATGTACAAAATTACACTGACTGAGAAATTATTCATGTTTCCAAACTAGTCATATTATCTTTTGAAAATTTGCAATGCAGTTAACCTGATATATATCTCATTGACTTTAATAAGACTTGTTTGAAACAAATGGGCATAGGCTGTTAAAATGTGTTTCGTTCTGGTGCTAAAATTTTAATTTGCCATTGTCACCATATATGTTAAACCTGTTCCTAAGTATTACAAGGAACTCCTCTGCTGTTTCTTCTTCATTTCCATAGAAGACGTACTCTTAGTTTAGTTAGCGAGAAAGTCAAAAGGATTGGTCCTCACCTAGAGATCTTTGAAGCTTTTAATCAAATCCGAAAGGCACCCACGAAGAATCAGACTGCTTCTGCTGCCACTTGCATTCAGAAAATTGTCAGAGGATGGCTTGAACGTACCAAATTGAACAGGTTACGAAAAAAGGTAGTGTATTAGAACATATTAGAATATAGCATGTAGCAATGAGAGATGTGATGCTTAGGTTCTCCCTGAGAAATGAGCATCAAGGCAGTTCCTTAAACACAGAACATGGATGACTCTTATGCACAAGTATTTGAACAGCAAATTGAAAGTAAGCTGATTTGGATAGTGGGATGCTAATTTTTACTTCCATGGAAATTTCTACCATCCCTCTGCATCTCTAAAGCACATTCTTTACATGTAGAAGATTTTGGAACTTTAACCAATTGAAGGTCCCGAAGTACCATATTTTTCAGTAAGAGCCCAAGGACAAAATTTTAATTCAAATGCTTCTGTATAATATCCTTATAATCACTTTAACTCTAGTTGCATTCTCCTAAGCAGGTGAGAAGGTTATTCTTTTTACATGATCAAGTCTAATATTTGATAATTGTTTTGGGCTTTTAAAGTTAATATATAGAACTTTTATTGTAATTTGGACAAATAATTCATTTGCCATATAATTTTTTTCTTCATTTGTGCTATACTACTTTGAATAGTTACCACTTTGAATATTTTCTTAACACATGTGCCATTTTTACTCCACATCTGCTTTCTTCTGTCCTACCTCACAAGGGTTTAAAATAAATGTAAATGTAATGTATCTGTAATTGTAGGCCAAGAGCCATGGAGCAACTTTGCTATCTGTGGTAAGAAAATACCGTAAAATGATGCATCGTATTAAACACCGATGTGGAATCATGGATCCAACAACACCATTAATATTTGACCAACTAGAAGACTGGCTTGATCAGAAAAAATGTCAGTATTATTAATATATATATATATTATTTTTAGAGTCATCCCTTTGTTGTCATTGGACCGATTCTGATTTCTGATTTCCTCAAAATTGTTGCCTATCATTCACAAAATTCAGCTGCCAGAAGAATTAGCTCCTTTCTATGCTCTCCAGAATTCACAGTTTTATCTCAAAGCCTGATTTTTCCGTTTAGGAAAATTATGTATCAAGATAAAAAGGCTATTTGAGAAAGGTACTAGCATTTACTTGTAGAGCACTTGCTTTGCTTGCAGACACTGTAAAGCTCAATCTCTGGCATTTTTGTTTAAAACGATCTTGCATCAACTGCTTGAAAAGACCTCACCTTGTGGTCCTGTGAAGCATTGTTGGCTAGGTTAGCAATAGTGGAATCAACAGAGCAATAAGCAATTAGTCTGGTTTCTATTTTGCCGACTGTAATGCTGCAGAATTGTTTCCTTAAGTGGATGAATAGAGTTCTGGTGGTGCAGTGGTTAAGCTGCTGCACTGCAACCCAAAGGTTGTGAGTTCAATCCTGACCAGGAATTCAAGGTTGACGAAGCCTTCCATCCTTCTGAGGTTGGGGGCATGGAAAGCTGACATATTTCTCTACTACTCTCTTGCTATTCCTAGGACCAGTCATGTTGCAAACACTTTTCTTTCCTCAACCATTCTTCTTCCTTGAGCACAAGAGCAGTATCTTTGGCAAAAAAATGGAAAGGATAGGATGCTTTCACTCCTTTTCACTCCTTTTCTCCTGACATGATCTGTTTTATCAGGATGGGAAACTTCTGAAGGTCTTGGGAGATCCATTTTTTCGTTTGAGGACCCACTTGGGTTGCATTAGACTGGAATATGATCAAAAATATATTTAGTGAAATTATCTGCTGGTGAAAGAGCATAAGGTGTTTGAAAAAATGGCTTTGGTAGCCTCAGGATTGAACTAAGCCCATTCCTGATGTGAATGATGAGCCATCTCATTGAATTTTGGGGATTTTTCATAAACTCCTATAGTGACATTTGTTTCCAATAACTTAATGGCTTTGTCTACTTTGCTTTATGTAGTTTTCTGGTAATATAATAATAATGTGACTGACTGGTTGGACATCTTGCTATGGTAATGGAGTAGACCGTACAGCCAGCAATGCCAAGTTTGGGTGGTGGTAAATAATCTGACTCCCTAAAGGGGCCAACGGCTATGGGCCCCTTTAGGTGGGGTGATGGTCTCCCTCAGTGGAGGAAATGCCACTAGAAACCATTATATTGGGCCCAACGGCAAAATGAGGGGAGGAGGAACTCTGATTCCCAACGGTCATGGAGGCAGAAGAGGCCATGATAGATGGACTGGCTGTGAAGGTGCACCTTGACAATATCCTCAAGGCTACGGCAGTCCATTGCAGTCCTGGTGTTAAATCCTGCATGTCTCATTTCATATGTGCCACAGGAGATGGCTCCGTTATCATATTTTGTGGGTCACTTCATTGCAGGCTGGGATCCACCTTAAACAAATTCACATCAATGGCATTTCTCCTGCTTCAGGAAAGAATGCATTTGAGGATAAAAGTTGGAGTCAATGACGACAATAATAATGTGGTTAAATGTAGTGAGAAAATTAATACTTTTGCAAAATCTTTGTCTAATAATTTTGTAGAAATTTTAATATGGAAATTTTCATGCAAACTAATTCTAAATACCATCTAACCTATTTTTTTGTTCCTTAGTTTATGAAACAATGTTTATAAAGAGGGAACACTTGAAAGAGATGGATAAAAATGAATTGCCCAAATTTTTCAGGGATTGTGGCCATTTCCCATCTGAAAATGAATTAAAAAGAACTATGAAACTTGTTGTGGAAGGTAAGAAATTTTCAGGTTTGCTTTCTTCAGATGTAGCAAAGAAAACTGTTTTTAGCACATGAAAGTTAGAAGAGTGTTTTATATGGGCAGAGGGCGCTATGATCCTCAACCCCTGGCTAATTCACACAGTGCAGTTAACAGAAAACTTTGAGTTTGGTTTTCTAGAACTGGGGGATTCTTTGTGGAACATATAGGTATCAGATGAGTGTGCTGGCATGTTCCATGGAAATGGCATTCACCTTTCAGATAAGAGAGTGTCACAGTCCAAAATTGAAATGTAGTCAATGATTCACCTGTCTGGTAGCAAAAGAGCCACCTATCACCCTGAGCAGCTAAGTACAGTTGTAAAGCAGTCACAAGACAAAGGTCCAGGTCCTCAGCTCTACTCAAGGATATCCAAAACCCCTTGGCAGCCTGGCATGTCTTGGACCAATGCAAACACAGCTGCACATCACTGTAATGTAAGGCCCTCATAGTTGTGTTCTGTCTAGAAGCTGCTACCAATTCACAAATCCTAAATGTCCCCAAAAGGGAAACCACATGAAATAACTTACTCTCAGAAGGGGAATTACACACCCTGACCCAGCTTCCCTTTAGCCTCTCCAGAATCCTATATTAAGGGGATCTTAAACCTACAGATTTATCTAGAATATCCCTCCCACATCTTCTGCACCTTAGAGTCCCCAGTAGAGGCTACATGACACCCAGCCTTGGTTTCTGCCAGTGCTGCAATTCTGCCTGAATCAAGCATACAAAGAAATTCATTCATTCATTCATTCAAATTAATAACTCTATGAGCTGAGAGGCTGGAGTAGAACATAACACCAACAACTTCAATCAATCCTAAAAACTGCAAAAGTCATATATATGCCTTTGATAGCTTCTACAGGTGCTGGTCATGGATGTGCCAGCTTCATGGACCTCTCATTCTCTGCCATGCTTTCACAGGTTGCTTGGAAAGTGCTCTGGGTGCTGCTATGCTTCAGGCACCATCTGCCTGAAATGCTGCATCTGTAGGTACGACAATGCATCACCTATACCAGTGATGGTGAACCTTGGCACTCTAGCTGTTCCTGAACTTCAATTCCCCAAAGCCCTGATCAGCAGGCGTACTGACTTGGGTTTCTGGTAATCGAAGTCCAAGAACACCTTTTCTCATTTCCAGGGAATCCTAAGCAGGTGAAGGCATCTCCTTGGGAATACCCTGAAGGAAATGGTGAGCCAGATTGCTGGACTGTATGGGCTGTTGCCTGTTCCAGCAAGGCTGTTCTTATGTAACAGCTGGTGTGCCAAGGTTTGCTGTCATGGACCTATACTGTTGTACAGCCGTGGCATGATAGAATGTTTTGTCTCAAGAGGCTCACTGAATATTTGCTCCACCAGTGAACAAATACTGTTCAAAATAATGAGCTGTGTGGTGTACACTGACCAACACCCATAGGGTGTCTCTAAAAACACACTGTTACACCCCCCATTTTAGGCCTGGTCAAGACATTTGTTGATTTACCTATATCTTCCCCGTCCTATAAAAAATGAACCAATGATTATTCTAAGCAGCAATTTCTACATGTTTTAGTTTGTGACAGGGCACCTATGAGCCTTTCTCAAGTGTGAAAAGTCCAAGGTCGTTTTCTTTCAAACAGTCTTACAGATGGTTTGTGAAAATATGCTTATTTATACTTTTGTCAGCTAAGAATACATGGAATGCAATGCTGGAAATTGGAGCTTGTTTATTTCCAAGGATAAAACACAGCAATGGTTATGATTTTTAATGTTCTATGGAGTTTGGTAGATGTGCTGTATTTACTTTACTGTACCTTTAGCCAGCCTATATAGACATGGGCAAGCTGCACATCAGTGGAGATCCTGGCTTGTGTCTCACTATATCTATACCTATAAAATGGTGCATTAACCGTTGGAATGTGACAAAGGATGTTGCACCGGTCCCCACGAGCCCTGTCCGAGCCTTCCTGCACTCGCCCGAACTGGGTTCGCAGGTAACTGTCGGATTGAAATTTTCGACCCGGGGGCAGGGCCCCCCCAGTCGCGAACAAAAAAAAAAGGACTTCAAGTCCCAACGTTCCTTGCGACGCACCACAGCCAATCAGGCTGCGCGGCACGGGCAAAAGGAACGTTCGAAAAACGGCCACAGCCAATCAAAAGGAAGCCGAAGAAAAAAAACCGCTGCTGTACCCAAACGCGCAGGCAAAACTACAAGCCCCAGCGCCCTGCGTGCCATTAGCGTGCGGAACGCTGAGGCAGCCAGCGCGCTAAAAATGAAAAGTAGAAAAAACCCGCCGCCGCCGCTCCGCTTCCTTCCAACGGGCCACCCAGCATGGCCCGTGGGAACGAAAAGCACCCCCGCCGCAAGTGCCCTTCCTTCCCATGGGCCACCCAGCATGGCCCATGGGAACGAAAAGCACCCAGCCGCAAGTGCCCTTCCTTCCCACGGGCCACCAAGCATGGCCTGTGGGAACGAAAGGCACCCCCGCCGCAAGTGCCCTTCCTTCCCATGGGCCACCCAGCATGGCCCATGGGAACGAAAAGCACCCAGCCCCAAGTGCCCTTCCTTCCCACGGGCCACCAAGCATGGCCCGTGGGAACGAAAGGCACCCCGCCACAAGTGCCCTTCCTTCCCACGGGCCACCCAGCATGGCCCATGGGAACAAAAGGCACCCCCGCCGCCAGTGCCCTTCCTTCCCACGGGCCACCCAGCATGGCCCGTGGGAACGAAAGGCACCCCCGCCGCCAGTGCCCTTCCTTCCCACGAGCCACCCAGCATGGCCTGTGGGAACGAAACGCCCCCCCTCAAAAACGGACGCACAAAAAAACGAACCAAAAACAATCAAAACCAGTCAAAAACAAAAATCTAAAATTAAAAAAATAAAAACACATCAACAAAACACACACAACAAAAAACAACAGACCCCCCCAACAAAAACTCACCCCCCCAAACAACCCCCCCCAATAAATAAATAAATAAATCAGAGAGCTTACCATGAAGACGTCTTGACTTCATGGCGACAGGAACTCGAATGAGCTAAGAAAGGCAGCAACACTCACCGGAAGCGACACCCAGAGGACAGAAGAGGAGAATGGTAGAGAGGAAGCAAAGCTCACCACCCCCACCCAGAGGCCACAAGAAAAAAGACATCCAAAAACTTTGCCACTGCAAAGATAAATTAAAAATTCAAAAATTCATAAAATAAGTTAGCACAACATTCAAAAATATACACACTACTCTAAAAAAATACTAAAAAAACATAAATCACTTTTCACTCCAAAAAACCAAAACACCAAACCAAAAAATAAAACAACAAAATTAAATTTTAAATTAAAAAAATTAAAATTAAATAAATCAAAATTAAATTTGCATGAACAAAAAAAAAATAAAAATAAAAATCAAACAAACACTGGCAGCGCAAGTCCGCCACAGGCGGACGCAGCGCCTCGAAACCACAAAATCACAAAACCTTTCAAAACCATTTAACACAGCCCAGCACCATTTGTTCAAGAAAAAAAAATGAAACCCTTGACTATCCAAAACCAAATTTAAAGAGCCCGGCACTGAGGAAGCCGGCGCACAAAAAAAATATTTAAACACACACTTAGAGCGCAAGTCCGCCACAGGCGGATGCAGCGCCTCGAAGTAAAAAAATCACAAAACCTTTAAAAACCATTAAACACAGCCCAGCACCATTTGTTCAGGAAAACAAACAAAACCCTTAACTATCCAACAATTTTTAAAATGCCCGGCACTGCCGGGCAAAATCTGCTAGTTACATATACAATTGGCTGTGAGACAAGATAGGACTTTTTCAGTAGTTGCCCCTGAGCTAGAGAACCCTTGCTATTACACATCCTGTTCCTGCTTCTTTCACAATACTTATGAGCCTACATGTGAATTTGCTTGCAAATCTGAAAACGTGCACACATTGTCTTGTTCATGCGTAACACAACTCAATTCTCCTGAAATGCTATTTGTGCCACTGCTGTTTCATGGTGATGGCAATATTTTTGGGTCAAGTCTCTTAACAGTCTCAGTACCAATGGTGACAGTGCAAGCCAACAGAAAGGCACTGGGCCTTGGCTCCTGGCTGTGGGGGTATACGTCATGGCTCGGGAATACTCCTTTGGTGTCTCTCCACTCCCCTGCCAAGTAGGAGGATTTACACAGTATATTCTGGACCTGCTGGTCTCTTGTGGGACATGGAAGTGGACCCATTCTCCAGTCCTGTTTCTTAATCCATACTGAACCAGGCAGCAAATCATCCCCTCTCCTCTCACCATCTTCTGTACTTTCTCCCTCCTGGCCTGGTGCCTCCTCTCCTTTCCTCCTGTAAGGCCTTCTCCTTCTCTCCCTTTGTTCCTCCACTGCCCTATTCCTCTGGCTCTTGGCTCCTCTTCCTCTGTTCCTCCTATCTCCATCACCATAACTGCTGTCCATTTTTTCTGTCCCCTTTAGAGACTCTGCCCCCTTCTCATTTTCAAGTTCTCCTCCATCCCTGACCTTTCCTTTAACTGCCTGTTGATTCGTGCCAGCTGAAGCACCCTGGCTGCCTCCACATCCTCTGTCCCCCATTGCGGAGCTGTTGGATCAAAACTCTGGGCTGGGGCTTCTTGCAAGTGATGGATGACTTCTCTCTCATTGCCCCAGTCCAGCCTGCCTCCCAAACAACAAATGTTCTGATACTTCTTGAAGATAGTCCTGTTTTGCTACAGCTTCAGCATGAAGGGGATTATTTTTATTTCACTGACTTTCCTCCTTTTGTTTGGTTGTGATTCTGTCTCTGGCTGGTACTTCTGGTTTAGTTTTCATAGGCACACTGTTTTAAAATTGGGCTTTTCCAGGTATGTTTTCATCATTTACATCCCATTGAAGGCTGTTTAATTGAGAAAGTAGTGTAAGCATTTAAACATGTTGCTAACATAGTAATGTCACTTTGGCTATATACACTTAATTATTTCTTTGAAATCCATGAGACAATTCAGTCAAACACAATTCATATTCGGAATGATTGATAAATAAAGAAGAAGTTTTAATGTTTGTACACAGTTTGTCTTAGCAATATACTATTGGCTGTGTCTTCTCAATGACAGTCAGGAGCATAAATGGAGTCTTAAACTCTCAAGTGAAAAAAAGTCTGGCCAATGGGCTGGATTTTTCCCCACTGAGACATTATTACTAAAAAAAAAAATCAGTTGGACAAGTATAACAGCAACAAGAAGCAGTTGGACAAAGGAAATAATTTTCTGTTCATTTCATTTGGCCGTGCTATAGTATTTCATTCATTTAATAGCATTTCCATGCTATTCTTTACATCAAAATCTCTAGACAGTTTGTTGTTGTTGTTCAGTCGCACAGTCGGTTCCGACCCTTTGCGACCCTATGGACCATTGCTCTCCAGGCACCTCTGTCCTCCACCATCCCCCTCAGCCCTCCCAGCTCTGTGCCCATTGTGTCTACAATGCCATCTAGCCATCTCATCCTTGGCCTCCCCCTTCTTCTTTTGCCCTCCACCTTTCCCAACATCAATGCCTTCTCAAGTGAATCCTCCCTTCTCATTTGATGTCCAAAGTATTTTAGCTTCATCTTTACTATTTGACCTTCCAGTGAGCATTCAGGGTTAATTTCTTCTAAGATTGACCTATTTGTTCTCCTCGCTGTCCAGGGTACTCTCAAAACCCTCCTCCAACACCACATTTCAAAGGCATCTATTCTTCTGCGTTCAGCCTTCCTAATTGTCCAGCTCTCACATCCGTACATTACTACTGGGAAAACCATTGCTTTGACTATTCTAATTTTTGTTTTCAGTGTGATGTCTCTGCTTTTCACTATGCTCCCCAGGTTTCTCATTGCTTGTCTCCCAAGAATCAGTCGCCTTTTTATTTCATGGCTACAATCCCCATCTGCAGTGATCTTGGATCCTAGAAAAGTAAAATCTGTCACTGCTTCTACTTCTTCCTCATCTATCTTCCAGGAACTGATTGGGCCTGTTGCCATTGCAGGCGCACCCCCCAATAAAGGACTCAGACACTGATGAAAGTGGATAACGGCATTGGGCCACATTTATTGATTCATGCCCTAGTCCGAATTATAAATTTCTATTGGTAATTGACCAATCATAATTCTTAAGGCAAGCAGGCCGAAGTAACACTGGTAAGGTACCACCCAAAATTGCCAACAGCAATTGTTACAATGTATCTATTTGTATCAATTTGTTTGTTGACAACAAACAAATTGATGACCATAGTCAATATCTAACTAATGACCCCACCCTCTGACGCGTATCCGTAAAATCACGGGGTGATGCATGCTGTCTAGCTGTAGCCATCACCCCGTCGCCTAGTTCGTCGTTGACCGGACAACGTTTAACCAACTTATGCCTGTCTAGTGTTGTCCAGTCAATTGCGAACCTGCCGGATACCTGTGGGTCATAAATGTTTACCTTACCAGTGCTACCCGCCACACGGAGGGGCTTCAAAGAAGGCTCGACACCCCCCCCAGACCGTCAGCTTGGTCAACAGGCCTGCTCGCCAATCACCCAACAGGAGGTCCATACCTCCTCGCGACAGATGGACCCCATCCCCTGCATAAAGGTCATAATTTTGTAGACTAATGGCGGGGTGACGACTGACCCGCCCCCAAGCCCTGTCAACAAGGAACCGCGCCACCGCCCTATTTACCATGCGTCTAGCGCGGTCAAGGGCCAGGAGGTCGAAACCTCCTCTATACGCATGGCGCGGAACCATGTCTGACCAAACAAGGGTTGTGGCGGGCCATACGTAATGCAGGTAGGCAAGGTCGCCACAAATCGCATGCTTCAGCGATAAGCCGGTGACCTGGCCCAAATAATTGCCCCCAAGGTGTATGATCAGAATGTCAGGCGGGTCAGCATTCCGGCCTGAAAAAAGGAAGGGCAACAGCTCCCGCCATAACATCCCGGGCTTACCATGCCATGTGAGACTTGCGTATGCACCCAGTCCCAGTCGGGGTCCCCACTCTGTCGCCGCAGCGTAACGCGCTGCCCTGTGCATGTAGCTATGGCCCACCAGCCATACTGTCACCGGTGTAATACGACACCCAGGGTCTGTAAGGAAAACGAGGAAGAGAAGGTACGGTGTCTTAACTGGTACTCACGGCGGAAGTGGGCGCACATAAAACTGAAAACATTGCGAACCCCACCTTCCCATGCTGCGTATGTCAGCCCCGGAGTACCCAAAAGCAGCTGCAGTGGACGCCGCCCCTATCCTGAAGGAATGGGTGCCATAACGAGCCCCCGGGAGGCCGACACTGGCCAGCGCTTTGCCTGTCACCTTCCAAAATTGAAATTTAGTAAGGGTAGACCCATCTTGGTGACAGAAAAATGGGCCATGGTGCATGCCACGCAGTGCAATAAACTCCTGTAGGGCACCAACCGGACAGATGTCTGCCAAAGAACACCATAGCAGTCTTACACCACTGCCTACGCCATGCTGATCTGTCTTAGAGGAGCGTATCCTCAACTGAGCCCAGTCTTTGGCAACATATACATCTTCGAGTTCCAGTGCCCTACGACTTGCATCCGCCTTAGACAGCATCACAAGCTCGCTGATGCGGAGCGCTCCAAAAAATGCCACCGTTGTGGCTGCATGAAATAGGGCTGCCTCATATCTATCAAAACAGAGGCCAGGCCAGCCCCGGGCCAATTGGGTAAGAACCCCTGGGGAAATCGGGTGGCGGTCGTCCGGGCAACGCCCACGCTCCCGCACCCACCCCTCCAAAACATGTCTCACACGGAAGTCAGTGGTACTGTCCACATGACCTCCCACCTTGGCCATAAAAGCCAACGCTGACAGCCTAGATGCTATGGTGCGGGGTGCAAGGCCCTGGTCATGCAGGTAAACCATGAACTGCAATACATGGGTTACCGGGATTGGCCAGGTTCCTGGCAGCCGGAATTGGGAACAGAATGCTCTGAAAGAATTAAATGTATGGTGATACGCCTTACGCGTGCGTGACGCTAGTGACAAGCCAATCGCCCGGTTCACCTCTCCTTGCCAATGGTCCATATCTCGTCCGGGAGTGGCGAGGGAAATTCCTCCGCATCCGGGGCCAAGGCACGGAACCGGGAGATCTGCAGGCGGGACAAAGCGTCAGCAATATCATTATTGACCCCCGGGACATGCCTGGCCCTGAAGAGGACGTTGAGGCGCAGGCTGCGCAACACAAACTGGCGCACTAGGTCCATGACCCTGGGCGATTTGGAAGTCTGTGAATTGACAATGTGAACAACGGCCGCATTGTCACACCAGAAATGTACAACCGAGTTGGCCCACTCCTCGCCCCATAGCATCAAAGCACTCGGGATAGGGAAAAATTCCAGATACGTGAGATCACGCAGCGACCCGTGCCTGCCCAGGCCGGTGGCCACCCACCATAGGCCCACTTTCCATTGAAGTACATCCCATAACCCAGGGATCCCGAGGCATTGGACTGAATCTGAAAGCGAGGGGAAGCCAGGAGGTCAGACCTCCAAAATGACACCCCATTGAACCCCCTCAGGAACTGTAGCCAGACAAGCATGTCTGCCCTGATACCCCGGGTAAGCCTAACCCTATGGTGGGGCCTGGATAATCCTGCCATGGCGTCGCACAAGCGCCGAGCAAATGCCCTGCCCGGTGCGACGACCCTGCAAGCGAAATTGAGGTGACCATGTAGCACCTGCAGTTCCTTCAATGATGCCTTGCGCTTGGCCAGCAAGTCCGAGATAAGGGCCACTATCCTTGACACCTTATCCCGCGGTAACCTAGAAGCCTGCGCTACCGTGTCAATCTCCACCCCCAGGAAAACCAGCTGGGTAGATGGGCCCTCGGTCTTTTCGGGCGCTAAAGGGACACCAAGTTCCTCCATTAGCGTCTGAAATGTGTTGAGGAGACGTGTACACGTGTCCCAGCCCCGTTCACCCCCGAATAAAAAGTCATCCAGGTAATGGGCTACAGACCGGGACCCTGACCTGCGAATGAAAGCCCACTCTAGGAAGGTGCTGAAGCGCTCAAAAGCCGAGCATGATATGGAACATCCAAAAGGCATGGCCTTATCAAAGTAATATTCACCCCGGAACTTGAAACCCAGCAATTCAAAGTCACCCGGGTGCACCGGCAAGAGGCGAAATGCCGACTTAATGTTGCACTTAGCCAACAGCGCACCCGGGCCACATGAGCGCACCATGCGCAGCGCATGGTCAAAAGATGTATACCTGACTGAGCAAAGGTCATCAGGGATAGCATCATTGAGCGATCGGCCGGCTGGGTAGGACAAGTGATGAATAAGACGAAACTCGCCCGGTGACTTTTTGGGCACCAAGCCCAAGGGCGATACCTTAAGATTGGGGAACGGAGGTGAAGGGAAAGGTCCGGCGACCCTGCCCGCATCAACCTCCTTAGTAATGCTGCCAGCAGCCACCTCCTCCCTCCCCCTAAGGGACAAAAGGTTGGGGGCATCCTGAGGGGACCTATCACCCATGAAAGGGATACGGAACCCCTGTCTAAAACCCTGAAGGAGGTACTCCGCATCCTCCCCCCTCGGGTACAATGCGAGCCAACGCTCCAACATGTCCACATCAATTGGGGAGGGAGCCTTTCGGTGAACCAGCTCCATCTGCGGCAGTCTTGCCAGCCCCCTGTCCGCCCCTCCCTCTGCCCCGTATCCCTCCAGGCCTGGGACAGGCAGAGGCCGTATGGGGGCCAGCACAGGAGGGACACTCATGCCTGTACTTGCAATTCTTCCTATTGCAGGAACCATTGGACGAGAAAGTCCAGCACAGCAGGCGGGCTGGAACCCCCTGCCCCGCCACCTGGCGGGGTACCTGTGCTGGAGCCGCTCGCTGGACCGCATGTCCACAATGGTATCTCTCCCCGGGCGTGGGGCGCGTGGGAGTCATGTACAGAAGCCAAAGCCTCTGGCAGGGCTCGTCCCACCTCATCTCGGGGTGCAGGGGAATCCGCATACGGAATTCCTCGTCATAAGCCAACCACAACGGGCCCGGGAAGTCAACCATCGCCCGATAGATGTTGTCCAAATACTGGACCATCGGAATTGCCAAATCCGGCCGGGTCCTAAGGTAGACCGCCATGTATATGAGGTAGGCCGGCAACCAGTTGGCCCACGTACGTGGAGGCTTGCGACAACGCGCCTGCTCCTTATCCTTCTCGTCTTGCCCCTCCCTCTCCTCCTTGGTGGGCTCTCTGTTAAGGAGGGAGAAGATATCCACATACTCTCCCCGCCAGATCTTCTCTTTGGTGGTCTGGGCCAGATGGTCTCCCAGGGGCAAGGAATATCCCGCTGTCGGCAAGGCCGAAACAAGTACAGTAGACACTGCGGGCATCTGGACAGGGGCCTGGACTAACCCGGTCACCCCCGAAACATTCCCAACTGGGTAAGAAACACCCCCAACCACGGGGCCCTGGGTGATAGTTGACGTCACCGGGTGGGGCGTCAGCGACTGGACCGCCGCGCCACCCATGCGAGGCCAAGGCCATTGAAAAGCCCCCCCAGCGTGGCCACGTGTGTAGGTGCACTAGTTTGGACCGCATACTCACCCGCTGCACCCCCATGGGCCGCCCCCACTGGGGGTTCCGGCCCATCGGGGGCGTCGGAGCTCACGACCGCCGCAGAGCTCGTCGACGGGGCTTGACCCGCACCGGCCTGTTGGTTGGGGAGCTGCGAGGCAGTGGCCGACGCCGGGCCGCGCGCCTCAGGCAGCTCGACCCGTCCCGTCGCCTGCCACTGCCCAGCATACGACGCGTCGAACTGCACCCCAAAAGGGGCCCCAGGGTGACTAACCCGGGCCAGGGATGCCTCAAGGGCCGCAACGCGGGCCAGGAGGGCCTCCACGCTGACCTGGCCACCTAAAACAAGGGGGTGCGAAGGGCCAACCGCCCGCTAACTACAGGCAGCGATACAGGTCCCTGTACCCCGGGGCCCGAATAGGGCCACGACCCTAAACCCGGGCCCGGGAGGGCCGAGGGAGCACCCTGCCAGGGAAGGGGACCACACCACCCCCTTAGGCTGGAAGCCCCCGGAGCGAGCTGCGCCCCGACGGAGGAAGGCCCAGCGGAATGGGCCACGCCAGCGGCGGTGGCCACCGCTTGTGGGCCGAGGGCCGCGGCCCCTACTGGGCCTGTGTGCGGGCCCCCAGCCTCCGGCCAAAGGGGAATTAACCCCATCCCACCGGTCCCGGTGGGTTCAGGCAGAGGAGGCTCCGACCCGGATTGCGCCTCTGTACTGCCCGAGCCGCGCTCGCCGCCGCCTTCTTCTTCGAGGGCATCGCAGCTAACCAATGGGAAGCCGAAAATGAGAAAAAACAGCAGCCAAGAGGCTTCCCGGTGAAGGGTAAAAGCGACGGAGGTAAGAGGGAAAAACTTCTCCGCTCCGTCGCTTCGCAAAATGGCAGCGCGGCTGCCTCGTGGCCACCCCTTTTATAAGGGAGCTGGCCACGCCCCCTAACTACCCGGATGCCTTCGTCCGGTGGGGGGGGGGGCCCGCAAAGAGCGCGGCGGCCATTTTGGCGCCACGCTTGCATTATCTTTGTTTTCTTGATATTGAGTCTCAAGCCAGCTTTTGCACTCTCCTCCTTCAGCCCAATCAAGAGATTCTTTAGGTCTTCCTCACTTTCTGCCATTAGGGTGGTATCGTCTGCATATCTCAGATTATTGATGTTTCTCCCAGCGATTTTAATCCCATATTGTGATTCCTCCATCCCTGCACTACGCATTATGTGCTCTGTGTATAGGTTGAATAGGCATGGTGACAAAATGCAGCCTTGTCTTACTCCTTTTCCTATTCCAAACCACTCTGTCATTCCATGTTCTGTCCTAACTGTTGCTTCTTGGTTCATGTACAGATTTCTCAGGAGGCATATGAGGTGCTCTGGTATTCCCATCTCTTTAATTACTTGCCACATCTTGTTGTGGTCCACACAGTCAAATGCCTTAGTGTAGTCAATAAAACAAAAGTAAACTTGTTTCTGGTATTCCTTTGTTTTCTCCATGATCCAGCATATGTTGGCAATGTGGTCTCTAGTCCCCCTGCCTCTTCTGAAACCTGCCTGCACCTCTGGTAATTCTCTTTCCACATGCTGCTGAAGTCTATCCTGTATTATCTTGAGCATCACCTTACTGGCGTGTGGGATGAGCGCGATTGTTCAATAATTTGAACATTCTTTGGCATTGCCCTTTTTTTGGGATTGGGACGTATACTGATCTTTTCCAATCCTGTGGCCATTGTTTTGTTTTCCAAATCTGCTGGCATATTGAATGCAGCAATTTGACGCCGTCATCTTTTAGCGCTTTGAAAAATTCAACTGGGATACCATCATCTCCACTAGCTTTGTTGTTTGCAGTGCTCTTTAGGGCCTTTATGACTTCGCTCTCCAGGATGTCTGGCTCAAGTTCTACTTCTTCATCATTGTGATTGTCAGGAGTGTTGAGGTCCTTTTTGTAGAGTTCCTCTGTGTACTCTTTCCATCTTTTCTTAATCTTTTCTGCATCAGCTAGCTCCTTTCCTTCTTTGTCCCTTATCATGGTCATTTTTGCTTTAAATGTTCCCTTAATTTTCCTGATTTTTTTGAAAAGATCTCTGGTTCTGCCTCTTTTGTTGTTTTCCTCCATTTCTCTGCACTCTTCTTTTAGGTAGTTTTCCTTATCTCTCCTTGCTTTTCTTTGAAATTCTGTGTTCAAATGATTGTAGTTTTTCCTTTCTCCTTTGACTTTTGCGTTCCTTCTTTCCTCTGCTATTTTAAGAGCCTCATCAGACAACCACTTTGCTTTCTTACTCTTCTTTTCTTTTGGTATGGTTTTCTTTGCTGCTTCCTGCATGATGTCCCTCATCTCTGTCCATAATTCTTCTGGCACTCTATCTATTGAGTCTAAGCCATTGAATCTGTTCATCACCTCCACCGCGTATTCTTTAGGGATGCTGTCTAGGTGATATCTTTCTGGTCTCCGTGTTTTCCTTATTTTCTTTAGTCTAAGCCTGAATTTTGCGATCAATAGGTTGTCATCTGAGCCACAGTCTGCTCCAGGTCTTGTTTTTGCTGACTGTATGGAGGTTCTCCATCTTTGGCTGCAGAGTATGTAGTCAATCTGGTTTCGGTGTTGGCCATCTGGTGATGTCCATGTGTAAAGTCGCCTCTTGTGTTGCTGGAAGAGAGTGTTTGCTATGACCAGTGCGTTCTCTTGGCAGAACTCTATCAATCTTTGCCCTGCTTCATTCTGTACTCCAAGACCAAATTTGCCTGTTATTCCCTCCACTTTTTGATTTCCTACTTTGGCATTCCAGTCTCCTAATATAATTTGGACATCATTTCTTGGTGTCTGTTCTATGAGGTGTTTTAAGTCCTCATAGAACTGGTCCATTGTGGCTTCATCTGCACCAGTGGTTGGTGCGTATATTTGGATCACAGTGACATTGAAAGGTTTGCTTTGAATTCTGACTGACATCATTCTGTCATTTTTGAGATTGTATCCCATTACTGCTTTTCTCACTCTTTTGTTGACAATTATGGCTACTCCATTTCTTCTAAGGTTTTCTTGCCCACAGTAGTAGATATGATGGTTTCCAGTGCTGAATTCACCCATCCCTGTCCATTTGAGCTCACTGATGCCTAAGATGTCAATGCTTATTCTTTCCATCTCACTTTTTACCACTTCCAGTTTACCTTGGTTCATTGATCTCACATTCCATGTCCCTATGCAGTATTGCTCCTTACAACATTGCATTTCCCCTCCCCCTTTCCTGTCCCTCCCCTTTCTCCCCTCTGTGGTGTTAAGCATCCTGTATCACCTAGCCTGCCCTTTTGTTTTGCCTTTTGTTTTGGTCAATAGGGTTCTCTTGGCAAGATTTGTGGCGTGGTTTGCCGGTGTCTACGCCATTTTTCTCTCCTCATACATTTTATCACAGTTTTTAAAAGTTTAACTCATTTAAGACAACATATTATCATGCATATTATCACACTTTAAAACACAGTCTCTATGTCTGTTTCTATGTTTAGTCAGTATAAAGTCTCTATGTCAGTTGCTATATTAGGTCTTCTACATTTGCATATCTGTTACTTATCCTTTGCCTGGGACTCTGGCTCTCCTCCTCCTCCTCACCCCCCACCCCCCCTGGGTGGCTGCCCGGCGGAGACGGCGGCAGGCCCCTTTGCCACTCGCCCGGCTCTCCTCCTCCTCCTCACCCCCGGCTGGGGTGGTTGCCCGGCGCCGGCGGCAGGCCCCTTTGCCGCTCGCCCGACTCTCCTCCTCCTCCTCCCCCCGGCTGGGTGGTTGCCCGGCGGCGGCGGCGGCAGGCCCCTTTGCCGCTCGCCCGGCTCTCCTCCTCCTCCTCACCCCCGGCTGGGGGTGGCTGTCCGCCGGCGGCGGCAGCAGGCCCCTTTGCCGCTCGCCCAGCTCTCCTCCTCCTCCTCACCCCCGGCTGGGGGTGGCTGTCCGGCGGCGGCGGCGGCAGGCCCCTTTGCCGCTCGCCCGGCTCTCCTCCTCCTCCTCACCCCCGGCTGGGGTGGTTGCCCGGCGGCAGCGGCAGGCCCCTTTGCCGCTCGCCCGGCTCTCCTCCTCCTCCTCACCCCCGGCTGGGGTGGTTGCCCGGCGGCGGCGGCGGCGGCAGGCCCCTTTGCCGCTCGCCCGGCTCTCCTCCTCCTCCTCACCCCCGGCTGGGGGTGGCTGTCCGGCGGCGGCGGCGGCAGGCCCCTTTGCCGCTCGCCCGGCTCTCCTCCTCCTCCTCACCCCCGGCTGGGGTGGTTGCCCGGCGGTGGCGGCGGCAGGCCCCTTTGCCGCTCGCCCGGCTCTCCTCCTCCTCCTCACCCCCGGCTGGGGGTGGCTGTCCGCCGGCGGCGGCGGCAGGCCCCTTTACAAATAACATATACAACATATATGTTATATAAATAACAGTTTACAAATAACATATGTGTGTATTTAACCATGACTTTTAAGATCAATCGAGTTGCTGTAACTTCAATTTCTGGCAACCTTGTCTGGCTTACCTCACAAACTGTATGTTGTTAAGATATTTTTAATGCCAGTTGGCTGTCTGGATGTCTCTTTAACACAGCCAATGTTCCCTGAAATCCACTTACCTTACCTGACTTTTGTTACATTTCAGTCTGATTCCTGGTGTTACAAGGGTAATGTTAATTGTAGCATCCCGAAGGTTCTTAGTATTCATCAAATATTTGATTTACATTTTCTAATAAGGTTTTTGGAATGCAAGGACAGAAAACCTGTCTTCTGCCATGATTCCAACTACTGTCTCTTTTATTAACATGGTGAATTATTTTTTCTAAAACAATTAAAATCTGTAATTGAATACACTGCAATAACTTTGGAAAATTAGCTTAATTATTCCACATACTCTATTAGTTGAGTACCCAGCACGTTGGGAGCAAAATGCTAATTAACTTGTGAACAGCTCAGAGAGTGTGCTAAACTCTATGGGGTGATATATAAATCTAATTGCTATTGTTACTGCTATTAGAAAACACTCCATCTTTTATTATAACAAAAAGGTAAAAGTAGCTTTAAAAATCTAATTTCACTTCATTCTGTTTTTGTTATAATTTCAATAAATCTTGTAGATGGGCAGAATTGGGTACAGCATGGATCTCAAATCTGGGAGCTGAAATCCAGTTTCCCCCATCTTCCCAAACATAATTCCACTTCTCTTTATTACAGACTCCCAGTGTCTCCTAGCAAGCTGCAATTGTCAGATTGCAGCTTCTATTCTCATTTGGTACTTGGGGGGAGCTCCTTCACTGCCATGATAGCAGAGAAACAAACTGTGCAGTATTTAAATACCATGACACTGGTTTAGACCTGTGGTTCCCAATGTGGGGCAATTTGATTTTTAAGGGGGACAATTTGAGAACGAGTTATTAACAGTGAATGGCCTTTTAGGCTTGCTCCACATGAATAATAAGAATTATATGTTGGGGAGGAGGAATCAGAATTTTTGAGATGTTTAGGTGTAGCATGGCCAAAAAAAAAAAGTTGGGAACCACTGGTTTAGACATAAGAGCTGTGTCACAAACTGTAACCCAACTGTTCTTTCTTTGTGAAATGAGTGACAAATTAGAGCTGTATATCTTTGCTTGTTTTATGTCCTCACTGGAAAGGATGAGGAGCTGCAGTAATCTCTGCTCTGATGTGGGTTTGATTGATCAATTTTGATTGATTTTTTGGCAATCAGAGGAAAAATGGAAAAGAATATCCCCTCCCCTTGCCAATGTAAGCAATACAACCATTGGCATGGAGGGGGTAAAATTACACTTTTCCTGCCCCCTGCAAAAGAGTAGGGAAAATGTTTCATTTGCCCACATGGTGGAGTGACTCGTCAGCCACTTCATCATATGGACAAATGGGTTGCTTTGAGTGTTTGGATGGCTGTGTGTAGGGAACACAGGCATGCTCTGAGTATCTTGGTCTGGGCTGGGTAGCAAAAGCATTCAATCTAGAAATCCCATTTTTTGCTTCGGCCTTCACTTCGATTCCATGTAGGATTACTCCTTCTGTAGTGAGGAGTTATGGGAAGTTGTGTGTGTTGATCCATTCTTTCCTATATTTAGGAGCTGGGATAGAACTTGGGCTAATTGTCCCCTTTGGAATTTAATGTGTCATAGTAGATGACATGATAAAACTTCTTGTTTACATTACACAATAGACCTAAAGCATCTGCATGGGCTTGGTGGAGCAAAAGAATAGGTCCCATGAAATAACTATTCTGCTAGGCTCAATGTATGACTGGATAGATTTACTGATTTAGGCATCATGTCTAAATCAACAAGAAATAGAAATTTAGCAAGTCTTGTTTTAGTCCTTGGTCATGATAATCTGAAATACTTCCCCCCTCCAGTTACTTGCAAAGATTTCTCTCTTCTCCCCAACTTCTTGTTCAACTGTAAAGGAGAGACAGAGGATTATCTTAATCAAACTCCAGAAGGGCCGTCACTGAAAAACCTCAGAATACGGGGCTTTATCACAACAACTGAAGTGCAGATCTGTATAACACCATTAGAAGCTGAAATCCATTAGTTTTCTAGAAACCTAGTTCAGATGGGTATCCATGACTGTGCAGTTAAACTTGCAGACAAAATCTGTGCTTAATTCATAATGGGCAATCACAAAACAAAGTGTACATATTTGGAAATTAGTAGGCGTGTCCAAAGTTCCTACTGCAGCAATCAGATGTTTTTAGCAATTAAATAATTCCCTTTTCTGACAGACAACACAATCCCGACCCTTCATTCTCTTAAGTGGTCAAACACTGCAAATTGCTCTTCTGTGCAGTGCATGGACATTAGATTGTGTCCATTTCCATTCAAAGCCTGACCATAACTATTCAGGAGTACAGTTATATAGGCTAGTAAATGTGGCTCATGTGGCTAAGATGCTGACTGGAAGGCAGGAGGTCAGCAGGTCGATTCCCGAGTACTGCAGGAATGAATGAGCTCCCGTCTTTGTCCCAGCTCCTGCCAACCTAGCAGTTCAAAAGCAGGAAATTGTAGGAAGATAAATAGGGACCACTTCAGTGGGAAGGTAAACAGCGTTCTGTGTGCTCCAGTGTCTAGTCATGCCTGCCATATGACCATGGAAATGTCTGCAGAAGCAGCCAGTGCTGGCGCTTTGGCTTTGAAACAGAGATGAGCACTGAACCTTAGAGTCGGATACAACTGGCTTTCTAGCAAGGGAAACGTTTGCCTTTAAATGAAGTTCTTATTTTAATTCTTTGTGGCGGGGAGGCCAAGATACAGATCCCATATAGAATTATGTGCTCAAAACTCCTTCAAACTAAATGAATCTCTTAAGAACATTTTACTAGATAATTTATGTGATGAAAATTGATGCATCTTTTCCTGGGCAAGAGCAACAGCTTGAGTCATTCTCTTTGTTTTTGGCAAGACATATACACCACTACCAGCAATTTGACATGTAAAAGTTTAATCAAGGTAACTCTTGAAGACATGGTGATATTCGCATGAGGATAATGCCATTGTGTTAAATTTCTGCATGTGCAGTGGGCCACTGCTTGTGCAGCAATACTATCCTGGCCCCCAGACTTCCTTGTAACAATCAGTAGCTGTGATTGCAGTGGCTCAAGTGGCTAAAATGGTGACTGTAAGGCGGGAGGTCAGCAGTTCGATTCCCGAGTACTGCAGGACGGAATGAGCTCCCGTCTTTGTCCCAGATCCTGCCAACCTAGCAGTTCAAAAGCAAGAAATTGCAAGTAGATAAATAGGGACCACTTTGGTGGGAAGGTAACAACATTCCATGCGCTCCGGTGTCTAGTCATGCCTGCTACATGACCACGGAAATGTCTGCAGAAGCAGACAGCACTGGCTCTTCAGCTTTGAAACAGAGATGAGCATTGAACCCTAGAGGATGTGACTGGCTTTCGAGCAAGGAAAACCTTGACCTTTACCTTGAATGGGAGGTGCAAGTGATGGTTCCTTAATACCAATTGAAGCCTGTTAAAATGAAGCTTGCTTTCTGAATTACTGGGTCTCCCAAATGTTAAGATTTGTAGCTTCCCCACAGTAACTTTTCACACTTTAATTTCATATGCACAGGATGACAGGGCTTAGCGTGAGGTGGGGTGGATGAATACAGATTCAACCCTAGCCATTCCTTGCTCTATCACAGTAAGTAAAAGAAGTCTGCTAAAAGAAGCAGAAGTATCATTGTCTGAGACATAAGAACATAAGAACAGCCTTGCTGGAACAGGCCACAGCCCATCCAGTCCAGCATTCTGTCTCACACAGTGGCTCACCATTTCCTTCAGGGTATTCCCAAGGAGATGCCTTCACCTGCTTAGGATTCCCTGGAAATGGCATTGAGAGATATCCTGCCTATCTCTCCAACCCGGAGGTTGTCCTTAGGTAGCCATAATTATAGCCATTGATAGCCTTGTCCTCCATGAACTTGTCTAATCCTTTCTTAAAGCTGTGAAGACTGACAGCTGTCACCACTTCTTCTGGCAGGGAGTTCCATAGACCAGTAATCCTCTGGGTGAAAAAGTACTTTCTCTTATTTGTTTGAGAACCAGTACCCAAAAGTTTCATGGAGTGTCCCCTAGTTCTAGTGTTGTGCGATAGGGAAAACAGTTTTTCCTTATCTACCTTGTCCACAGCGTGCATGATTTTATAAACTTCAATCAGGTCACCTCTTAGACGCCGTCGTTCAAGAGTGAAAAGGCCCAACCGTTGCAGCCTCAGATGGTAAGGAAGGTGTTCCAGTCCCCTAATCATTCTGGTTGCCCTCCTCTGTACTTTCTCCAACTCCATAATATCCTTCTGGAGGTATGGCGACCAGAACTGTACACAATATTCCAGATGGGGCCTCACCATAGATTTATAAAGAGGCAAAATGACACTTGCTGACTTATTTTCTATACCCTTCCTAATGATCCCTAACATTGAGTTTGCTTTTTTCACTGCTGAGGCACACTGGGTTGACACCTTCATTGAGCTGTCCACCAGGACACCAAGGTCCCTTTCCTGGTTTGTCGCAGAGAGTTCAGACCCCATCAGTTTATAAATGTAATTGGGGTTTTTTGCCCCAACATGCATCACTCTGCACTTACTGATGTTGAAGCTCATTTGCCACTGTTTTGCCCACTCCCCCAGTGTCAAGAGATCCCTCTGGAGCTCTTCACAATCTCTCACAGTTTTCACTACCCTGTATAATTTAGTGTCGTCAGCAAATTTGGCTACCTTGCTTTTTACTCCTACCTCTAGATCATTTATGAAGAGGTTGAAAAGCAGGGGTCCCAGTACTGAACCTTGGGGGACCCCACTCTTTACTTCCCTCCACTTGGAGAAGTGTCCATTTAGTGCTACCCTCTGTTTCCTGTCCCTTAGCCAGTTGCTGATCCAGGACAAGACCTGTCCCTTTATTCCATGACTGGTAAGTTTATTCAAGAGCCTTTGGTGTGGGACCTTGTCAAAAGCCTTCTGAAAGTCCAGATAAACAATGTCAACTGGATCCCCCTTATCCACATGCTTGTTGACACTCTCAAAAAATTCCAACAGATTAGTGAGGCATGATTTGCCCTTGCAAAAGCCATGTTGGCTCTCCTTTAGCAGTGCCTTCTCTTCTATGTAACTATTAATTCTGTCTTTTAGGATGGTTTCCATCACTTTACCTGGGACACATGTCAAACTGACAGGCCGGTAATTTCCTGGATCACCCCTGGATCCTTTTTTGAAAATTGGTGTTACATTCGCTACCTTCCAGTCATCAGGCACAAAGCCTGATTTGAGGGAAAGATTATATATTTTGGCTAGGATATCAGCAATTTCATCTTTAAGTTCCCTGAGAACTCGTGGATGGATGCCATCTGGTCCTGGGGATTTGTTAGTGTTTAGCTTAACAAGACATGCAAGGACCTCCTCCCTGGTTATTTCTATCTTGCTTAATTCTTCGGTTTCCCTCCCTACGAAGATAGGCTCTGTTTTGGGCATGTGGTCTCTGTCTTCTTCAGTGAATACTGAAGCAAAGAATTCATTGAGTCTCTCTGCAATCTCTGTTTCCTCTTTAATAACCCCTTGCCTTCCATTGTCATCTAATGGTCCAATGGCCTTCCTAGTTGGGTTCTTACTTCTAATGTACTTAAAGAAGTCTTTGTTATTTCTCTGAGTATTTTTAGCTATACGCTCCTCAAAGTCTTGCTTTGCTTTCCTGATTGTTGCCTTGCATTTGTTCTGCCAGAATTTATGTTTCTGCCTGCTGTCCTCATTTGGACAAGCCTTCCATCTTCTAAATGAGCTTTTCTTGCTCTTGATCACTTCCCGAACAGCTCCTGTAAGCCACATCGGAGTCCTCTTGGACCTGGCAGTGCCCTTTTTCCTTTTGGGTATGCATTCCAATTGAGCCTCTGTTATTGTTTTTGTAAACAGCCTCCATGCCTCTTGGAGTGTTTGGACTCTCTCAATTTTCCCTTTCAGTTTCTTTTTTACTAGTTTCCTCATCTTTGGGAAATTTCCTTTTTGAAAATTTAAGGTCTCTGTGTTAGATTTTATCAGTGACTTGCGGTCTATGATCAAGTTAAACATAATTGAGTTGTGGTCACTGTTCCCTATTGGATCAGTCACATTAACATCTTGCACCAGATCCTGAGTATTACTCAGAATCAAGTCAAGGATTCTTGTACCTCTAGTTGGGTCTTCAACCATCTGTCCCAGGGAACAATCATTGAGCATATCTAGGAACTTTATCTCTTTATCATGTGCTGAACAACAGTTCACCCAGTCTATGTGAGGGTAATTGAAGTCCCCCATTATAACCAGGCTTCCCTTCCTGGATGCCTCCTTTACAACATTCTCCAACTGCCAGTCTCCCTCAAGAGTTTGGGTCGGAGGCCGATAGTATATGCCTAATGTTAGACCATCCTTGTGGCCTGGTACTCTTACCCACAGAGCTTCTAATGGTGACTCCAAATCACCTAGATATTCCAATTCATACGATTTTATCACTTCTTTGACATACAAGGCTACACCACCTCCTGTTTGCCCCTTCCTATCCTTCCTGTACAGTTTGTAGCCTGGGATAACTGTATTCCATTGGTTATCATCCGTCCACCAGGTTTCAGTGATACCAATAATATCAATATTTTTATCTATTGCTAAGTATTCCAGCTCCCCTATTTTGTTCCGGAGGCTTCTGGCATTTGTATACAAGCATTTATATATGCTTTCCTGATACAGTCTTTTGAGTCTAGTTGCATTGTTAGACTGCCTCTTGCATCCTTCTGCTAGAGTGCTGGTGACTAGCTCCTTGCTCTGCTCAGTAATTTTTGCATCCTCCTCACTACTCAAGTACACACTTTCCCGAACCGGATGCTGCCCAGCTCCTGTCGGCTTTCCCCCAGTTATCAGTTTAAAAGCTGCTCTGCAGCCTTTTTGATGTTGAGTGCCAGCAATCTGGTCCCATCATGGTTTAAATGCAACCCATCCCTCCTGAACAGATTTGGCTTGTCCCAAAATGTTCTCCAGTTCCTGACAAATCTGAAGCCCTCCTCTCGACACCACCGCCTCATCCACGCATTGAGGCTTCTGAGCTCTGCCTGCCTGGTAGGTCCTGCGCGAGGGACAGGCAGCACTTCTGAAAATGCTACCTTGGAAGTCCGGGACTTCAATCTTCTTCCTAACAACCTAAATTTGGCTTCCAGGACAGACCGCTTGGCCTTCCCAACATCATTAGTACCAACGTGTACCATGACAACTGGCTTGTTCCCAGTTCTCTCTAACAATCTATCTAGATTTCTTGTGATGTCTGCAACTTTTGCACCTGGCAGGCAAGTCACCATACGGTTATCATGTGCATCACAAATCCATTTCTCTGTATTTCTAATTATTGAATCGCCTAGTACAAGGAGCCTCTCTCCTGCAATCTGTTCATCTACATGCACCTCATCAACCATATTAAGGGAGAGAACCTCAGTTTGTTCCTGTTGTTCATCTTCCTGGATCTCATCAAGTGTGATGAAGGAGAGATCATCAGGTGGAACCAGTTGTTCCTCTGTGTGTTCCTCATCAGGTGTGATAAGGGAAAGAGCCTCAAATTTATTCTGTAATTTCAGACTCTCAGAGTGATCCCCTACTCTTCTCCTCCTTTGAGTCACATTCCTCCAACCATCTCCCTCCTGAGTTAGTGAAGGGCCTTCTCCCTCAGAACTGTGCCCTGTCACTTCTTTGTCCAGCATAGTCTGCTCCGCTCTGTCCAAGAACAGCTCAAGCTCCTTAATTTGTTGGTGGTTAGATATGCGGGCCTCTAGCTGCTGGACCTTCTCTTCTAGTAGTGCAACCAGCTTGCACTTGCTGCAAGTGTAGTTCTCCATATGCTTTGGCAAGAACACAAACATGGCACAAGAATTGCAGGTAACTACAGCTGTTCCCTCAGAATCCATTTTAACAAGTGCAGTATTCTGGGCCTCAAAAATGTACACGTTTACTACCTTTCTACCTAGTAAGACTATAAATTTTTTTTGCTAGTTTGTAATCTCGCGCGCCGTTAGGCGCGCGGGCCTCTAAAGCAGCTCTACTCCAACTGCAAAACTTACCAGTGCTCACTTCCTTTGTTTGGCTCTCCTCAGCAGCAGCTCTGCTTAAGAGCACATGCAGAGTCAAAAGGGCTGACCCTGAAAGAGCTCAGAGCTTTTAAAGGCTAGTGTGGCTCCGCCCCTATGAGTCACAGTTCAGGGAAGGGCCTGGTGTGGCCCTGCCCCCCTGCTTCTGGAAGCTTCAAACTGCTTCCTCTGTTTGAACAGAGGTGGCTCTCAGCAGTTTCAATTATCAATTTAAATTAGTAGAGGCCTCTAAAGCAGCTCTACTCCAACTGCAAAACTTACCAGTGCTCACTTCCTTTGTTTGGCTCTCCTCAGCAGCAGCTCTGCTTAAGAGCACATGCAGAGTCAAAATGGCTGACCCTGAAAGAGCTCAGAGCTTTTAAAGGCTAGTGTGGCTCCGCCCCTATGAGTCACAGTTCAGGGAAGGGCCTGGTGTGGCCCTGCCCCCCTGCTTCTGGAAGCTTCAAACTGCTTCCTCTGTTTGAACAGAGGTGGCTCTCAGCAGTTTCAATTATCAATTTAAATTAGTAGAGGCCTCTAAAGCAGCTCTACTCCAACTGCAAAACTTACCAGTGCTCACTTCCTTTGTTTGGCTCTCCTCAGCAGCAGCTCTGCTTAAGAGCACATGCAGAGTCAAAATGGCTGACCCTGAAAGAGCTCAGAGCTTTTAAAGGCTAGTGTGGCTCCGCCCCTATGAGCCACAGTTCAGGGAAGGGCCTGGTGTGGCCCTGCCCCCCTGCTTCTGGAAGCTTCAAACTGCTTCCTCTGTTTGAACAGAGGTGGCTCTCAGCAGTTTCAATTATCAATTTAAATTAGTAGAGGCCTCTAAAGCAGCTCTACTCCAACTGCAAAACTTACCAGTGCTCACTTCCTTTGTTTGGCTCTCCTCAGCAGCAGCTCTGCTTAAGAGCACATGCAGAGTCAAAAGGGCTGACCCTGAAAGAGCTCAGAGCTTTTAAAGGCTAGTGTGGCTCCGCCCCTATGAGTCACAGTTCAGGGAAGGGCCTGGTGTGGCCCTGCCCCCCTGCTTCTGGAAGCTTCAAACTGCTTCCTCTGTTTGAACAGAGGTGGCTCTCAGCAGTTTCAATTATCAATTTAAATTAGTAGAGGCCTCTAAAGCAGCTCTACTCCAACTGCAAAACTTACCAGTGCTCACTTCCTTTGTTTGGCTCTCCTCAGCAGCAGCTCTGCTTAAGAGCACATGCAGAGTCAAAATGGCTGACCCTGAAAGAGCTCAGAGCTTTTAAAGGCTAGTGTGGCTCCGCCCCTATGAGTCACAGTTCAGGGAAGGGCCTGGTGTGGCCCTGCCCCCCTGCTTCTGGAAGCTTCAAACTGCTTCCTCTGTTTGAACAGAGGTGGCTCTCAGCAGTTTCAATTATCAATTTAAATTAGTAGAGGCCTCTAAAGCAGCTCTACTCCAACTGCAAAACTTACCAGTGCTCACTTCCTTTGTTTGGCTCTCCTCAGCAGCAGCTCTGCTTAAGAGCACATGCAGAGTCAAAATGGCTGACCCTGAAAGAGCTCAGAGCTTTTAAAGGCTAGTGTGGCTCCGCCCCTATGAGCCACAGTTCAGGGAAGGGCCTGGTGTGGCCCTGCCCCCCTGCTTCTGGAAGCTTCAAACTGCTTCCTCTGTTTGAACAGAGGTGGCTCTCAGCAGTTTCAATTATCAATTTAAATTAGTAGAGGCCTCTAAAGCAGCTCTACTCCAACTGCAAAACTTACCAGTGCTCACTTCCTTTGTTTGGCTCTCCTCAGCAGCAGCTCTGCTTAAGAGCACATGCAGAGTCAAAATGGCTGACCCTGAAAGAGCTCAGAGCTTTTAAAGGCTAGTGTGGCTCCGCCCCTATGAGTCACAGTTCAGGGAAGGGCCTGGTGTGGCCCTGCCCCCCTGCTTCTGGAAGCTTCAAACTGCTTCCTCTGTTTGAACAGAGGTGGCTCTCAGCAGTTTCAATTATCAATTTAAATTAGTAGAGGCCTCTAAAGCAGCTCTACTCCAACTGCAAAACTTACCAGTGCTCACTTCCTTTGTTTGGCTCTCCTCAGCAGCAGCTCTGCTTAAGAGCACATGCAGAGTCAAAATGGCTGACCCTGAAAGAGCTCAGAGCTTTTAAAGGCTAGTGTGGCTCCGCCCCTATGAGTCACAGTTCAGGGAAGGGCCTGGTGTGGCCCTGCCCCCCTGCTTCTGGAAGCTTCAAACTGCTTCCTCTGTTTGAACAGAGGTGGCTCTCAGCAGTTTCAATTATCAATTTAAATTAGTAGAGGCCTCTAAAGCAGCTCTACTCCAACATACGTGGTATATCCAGAAATTTTGTACATTTATGTTTATCTACCTAGCTACCCACAGTCATAGCCAGAGGGGGGAGGGTGGGGTGGGGTCAAAACCATCTTGACCTAACAGCCTGTCCCCCCAACCCACCTTGGGATGCCAATGTTATATATGTGTGTGTGACATTGTTGCCCCTCCTGAATTTTTTTCATCCCCCCCCCCAAAACAAAAAAAAAATTAGAATCCTGGCTACGGCCCTGTAGCTACGTATCATCCATCCCTTAACAATCTTGATCGCACTTGGAAAGAATTAGAGTGCTAGAAAGGAATGAAATCTGGCTAAATGCCTCTCAGCACCTCTCCAGTGCTTGGTTCGACAGTGGGGGTTCTGTGTATATATTGAGCATGGAATCACACTGTGGTAAAGACTGACCTCTTATATCTTCTGTCATAGTATTGTCAACAAGAAAATTCTCTGTAACCTGAGCCGCCTACATCTACTTAGCACTTTCTCAGTTTATGACAGAGGGAAAAAAACATGTTTAACTAAAAGACAGCATCATAAAGGAATGTTTTTTTAGTTTAACTTTTTTTCGTA